>JAEUCK010009617.1:0-15247 GCA_017311455.1 Otocyon megalotis megalotis | reverse complement strand
CTTGTACGGTAACCCTAACCCTAACCCTAAACCATACCATAACCTTAACCCTAACCCTGGCCTAACCCTAACCCTGAGCATAACCTCTCCTGTAACCTTACCCCTAACACTAACCCTAAACCTAACCCTTACCTGTACGGTAAACCTAATCCTAACACTAACCCTAACGTGTTCCAAAACCCTAACCCTAACCCTAACCCTACCCTAACCTATACGGTAACCCTAACCCTAAACCGAAGCCTAACCTGTACCGTAAACCTAACACTAAACCTAAACCTATCCCTAAACCTAACCATATCCCTAACCCTAACCCTAACATATTCCGTAACCCTAACCCTAACCCTAACCCTAACCTGTATGGTAAACCTAACACTAAACCTAAACCTACCTCTAACCCTAACCTTAACCCTAACTCTAACACTAAACTGTACCGTAACCCTAACACTATCGCTAAGCCTAACCCTAAACCATACCTGTACCGTAAGCCTACACCTAACCCTAACCCTAACCCGTAACTTAACCCTAACACTAACACTAATCCTAAACCTAACCCTAACCTATACCGTAACCCTAACCCTAACCCTAAACCTAACCAGCACCGTAACCCTAACCCTTCCCTGTACCATAACCCTACCAATAACCCTAAACCTAACCTGTACTGTAACTCTAACCCTAACCCTAACCCTAACCCTAAGTTTAACCTCTACTGTAAACCTAACCCTAAAACTAACCCTAACCCTAAATGTATCGAAACCCTAACCCTAACCCTAACCCTACCCTCTACCGTAACCGTAACCATTACCCTAATCTTAACCTAGACCGTAACCCTAACCCTAAACATAATCGTAACCCTAACTTGTTCCGTAACCCTAACCCTAACCCTAACCCTTACTGTACCGTAACTCTAACACTAACCCTAAACCAAACCTGTACGGTAACTCTAACCCTAACCCTAAACCTAACAATAACCTGTACCGTAATCCTAACCCTAACCCTAACCCTAACGTATACCGTAACCCTAACACTAACCCTAACCCTAATCCTTACATGTACCATAAGACTAACCCTAAACCTAACCCTAATCTTTACCGCAACCCTAACCTTAACCCTAAACCTAACCCTAACCTGTACAGTAACCTTAAAACTAAACCTAACCCTAAGCTGTACCGCAACCCTAACCCTAACCCTAACCCTAAACCTAAACCTAACCCTAACCCTGACCCTAACGTGAACCGTAACCATAAACGTAACACTAACCCACACCTAACCCAACTTGTACCGTAACCCTAACCCTAATCAACTCCAAACCTGTACGGTAAACCTAACCAGAACCCTTAACCAACCCTAAACCTAACGCTAACCGTAATCCTGTAATGGTAAATCCTAACCCTAACCTGTACTGTAAACCTAACACTAAACCTAAACCTACCCCTAACCCTAACCTTACACTAACCCTAACACTAAACTGTACCGGTAACCCAACACTATCGCTAAACCTAACCCTAAACCATACCTGTACCCAGAAGCCTACACCTAACCCAACCCTAATCCCCGGACCCTAACCCTAACACTAACACTAATCCTAAACCTAACCCTAACCTATACCGTAACCCTAACCCTAACCCTAAAGCTAACCTACACCGTAACCCTAACCTGTACCTGTACCGTGACCCTACCAATAACCCTAAACCTAACCTGTACTGTAACTCTAACCCTAACCCTAACCCTAACCATAACATTAACCTCTACAGTAAACCTAACCCTAAAACTAACCCTAACCCTAAATGTATCGAACCCTAACCCTAACCCTAACCCTAACCCTACCCTCTACCGTAACCGTAACCATTACCCTAATCTTAAACTATACCGTAACCCTAACCCTAAACATAATAGTAACCCTAACTTGTTCCGTAACCCTAACCCTAACCCTAACCCTTCCTGTCCCGTAACTCTTACACTAACCCTAAACCTAACCTGTACCGTAACTCTAACCCTAACCCTAAACCTAACAAACTTGTACCATAATCCTAACCCTAACCCTAAACCTAACCCTAACCCTAATGTATACCGTAACCCTAACACTAACCCTAACCCTAATCCTTACATGTACCGTAAGACTAACCCTAAACCTAACCCTAATCTTTACTGTAAATTCCTACTGCACTCTTAAATCTCTAATTATAATCTCTGTAAGAAAATTTAAATTCTAATTCTTACCTTGGGTGGTGGCCAGAACCCACTTTGAATTCTTTTACCCCAATTTTTAATTTAAATTTAATAAATTTACCCAGAATTTTTAACCCAACCCTAAACCTAACCCTAACCGTAAACTGTACGGTAACCCTAACCCTAACCCTAACCCTTACCTGTACCATAAACCTAAAACTAAACCTAAACCTACCCCTTACCCTAACCTTAACGCTAACCCTAACCCTAAACTGTACGGTAACCCTAACCCTAACCCTAAATCTAACCAATGCTGTAAACCTAACACTAAACCTAATCGTAACCCTAACATATTCCGTAACCCTAACCCTAACCCTAACCCTAAACCATACCGTAACCTTAACCCTAACCCTGGCCTAACTCCTAACTCCTGAGCATAACCTCTCCTGTAACCATACCCCTAACACTAACCCTAACCCTAACCCTTACCTGTACGGTAACCCTAATCCTAACACTAACCCTAACGTGTTCCAGATCCCTAACCCTAACCCTAACCCTACCCTAACCTGTACGGTAACCCTAACCCCAAACGTAACCCTAACCTGTACCGTAAACCTAACCCTATCCCTAAACCTAACCCTACCGTGTACCTCAACCCTAACCCTAACCCCAACCCTAACCTAACCTGTTCAGTAACCCTAACCCTAACCCTAAACCTAACCTTAACGTGTACGGTAACCCAAACCTAAACCCTAATCCTAACCTGTACCACAACCCTAAACCTAACCCTAACCCTAACCCTAACCTTGACACTAATCTGTACGGTAATCCTAAGCGGAACTCTAACCCTAACCCTAACCCTAACCCTAACCCTAAACCTAAACATAACCAGTACCGAAACCATAACCCTAAACCTAACCTTAACCTGAACTGTAACCCTTAGCCTAACCCTAACCCTACCCGTAACCCTTAACCAGAAACGTACCGCAACCCTAACTGTAAGCCTAACTGTAACCCTAGCCTAACCGTAACCTTTAACTGTACCATAACACTAAACCTAACCCTAAAGCTAAACTATACCGTAACCCTAAACCTAATCCTAAAACTAACCTTAACCCTAACCCGTACCGATACCCTAACCCTAACCCTAACCTGTACCGTAACCCTCAACCTAACCCTAACCTTAACCCTAACCCTAACTCTAACCAGTGTGGTAACCCTAACCCTAACCCTAACCCTAACCCTACACTGTACCATAACCCTAACCCTAAAACTAACAGTAACCCTAACCTTAACCCTAACCTGTACCGTAACCCTAACCCTACCCCTAAACTAACCCTAACCTGTACCGTAACCCTAAACCTAACCCTAAACCGATCACTAACCCTAAACCTAACCCTGACCAGTACTGTAACCATTACCCTAACCCTAATCCTAACCCTAACCCTAAACCTAACCGTAAACCTAACCTGAACCGTATCACTAACCCTACCCTAAACCTAACCCTAACCTGTACCGTAGTCTAACCCTTACCATAACCCTAATACTAACCCTAACCTGTACCGTAACCCTCAACCTAACCCTAACCTTAACCCTAACCCTAACTCTAACTCTAACCAGTGTGGTAACCCTAAACATAACCCTAACCCTAATGCTAACCTATACCGTAACCCTAACACTAAAAATGAACATAACCATAACTAGTACCGTAACTCAACACCTCACCCTAAACCTAACCTTATCCCTGACCTGTACCATAAACCTAACCCTAAACCTAACCATAACCTGTCCCTTAACCCTAACCCATGCCCTCACTCTAACTCTAACCATACCTGTACCGTAACCCTAACCTTAACCCTAACCCTAACCCTAAACTTTACTGCAACCCTAACCCTAACCCTAACCCTCACCCTAACCTGTACGGTAACACTAAACCTAACCCTAAGCTGTACTGCAACACTAACCCTAACACTAACCCTAAACCTAACCCTAATTTGTACCGTAAACCTAACCTTAACACTAACCCAAACCAGTACCGTAAACCTAACCGTAACCCTTAACCCAACCCTAAACCTAACCCTAACCGTAACAAGTACGGTAACCCTAATCCTAACCCTAACCCTAACCTGTACCGTAAACCTTACACTAAACCTAAACCTAACCCTAACCCTAACCTTAACCGTAACCCTATGCCTAACCTGTACCGTAGCCCAAACCCTAACATTAACCCTAAAGCTAAACTTAACCCTAAACCTAACCGTAACCCTAACCTGTACCGTAACCATAACTGTAACCCTAAACCCAACCCTAAGCCTAACCCTAAACACTACGGTAAACCTAACCCTAACCCTAACCCAAACTTAAACCTAAACTGTACCGTAAACCTAACCCTAACGCTAACGCTAACCCTAACCGTTACCTGTACCATAAGCCTTCACCTAACCGTAACCCTAACCTGTACCGTAACCCTAACCCTAACACTAACCCTAAACTGTACCGTAACCCTAACACTAACACTAACCCTAAACCTAAACATAACTTGTACCGTAACTCTAAATCTAACCCTAACCTTACCCTGTACCGTAACCCTAATCCTAACCCTAACCTGTACCGCAACCGTAACACTTACCTTAACCCTAACCCTGACACTGATATGTACGGTAACCCTAACCTAAGACTAACCCTAAACCTAACCCGAAAACTAACTGGTACCATAAACCTAACCCTAACACTAACCTGTACCGTTACCCTAATCCTACTCCTCAACCTAACCCTAACCTGTACCATAACCCTTAATCTAACGCTATCACTAAACCTAACCCTAACCCTAACTCTAACCTATACCGAACGCTAACCCTAAACCTAACCGTACCCTAACTTTTACCGTAAACCTAAACCTAAGCTTCACCCTAACCTGTACAGTACCCTAACCCTAACCCAAACCCTAACCTGTACCGTAACCCTAACCCATTCGCTACACATAATGATAACCTGTATCATCACCCTAACACTAAACCTAACCCTAACACTAACTTCTACCGTAACCCTAACCCTAACCCTAACCCTAAACCTAACGCTAACCCTAACCTTAAAGTTAAACCTAACCTGTACCCAAACCCTAAACCTACCTAAACCTATCCCTAACCTGTACCGTAACCCATCCCTAACCCTAACCCTAATGCTAACCTGTACCGTAACTCTAATCCTAACCTAACCCTACCCTGTTTCGCAAACCTTACCCTCAACCTAACCCTAACCCTAACTTGTACGGTAACCCTAACCCTAACCCTAAACCATACCGTAACCTTAACCCTAACCCTGGCCTAACCCTAACCCTGAGCATAACCTCTCCTGTAACCATACCCCTAACACTAACCCTAACCCTAACCCTTACCTGTACGGTAACCCTAATCCTAACACTAACCCTAATGTGTTCCAAAACCCTAACCCTAACCCTAACCCTACCCTAAAATGTACGGTAACCCTAACCCCAAACGTAACCCTAACCTGTACCGTAAACCTAACCCTATCACTAAACCTAACCCTACCCTGTACCTCAACCCTAACCCTAACCCCAACCCTAACCTAACCTGTTCAGTAACCCTAACCCTAACCCTAAACCTAACCTTAACGTGTACGGTAACCCAAACCTAAACCCTAATCCTAACCTGTACCACAACCCTAAACCTAACCCTAACCCTAAACCCTAACCTTGACACTAATCTGTACGGTAATCCTAAGCGGAACCCTAACCCTAACCCTAACCCTAACCCTAAACCTAAACATAACCAGTACCGAAACCATAACCCTAAACCTAACCTTAACCTGAACTGTAACCCTTAGCCTAACCCTAACCCTACCCGTAACCCTTAACCAGAAACGTACCGCAACCCTAACTGTAACCCTAACTGTAACCCTAGCCTAACCGTAACCTTTAACTGTACCATAACACTAAACCTAACCCTAAACCTAACCTATACCGTAACCCTAAACCTAACCCTAAAACTAACCTTAACCCTAACCGTACCGATACCCTAACCCTAACCCTAACCTGTACCGTAACCCTCAACCTAACCCTAACCTTAACCCTAACCCTAACTCTAACCAGTGTGGTAACCCTAACCCGAACCCTAACCCTAACCCTAACTGTACCATAACCCTAACGCTAAAACTAACAGTTACCCTAACCTTAACCCTAACCTGTACCGTAACCCTAACCCTACCCTAAACCTAACCCTAACCTGTACCGTAACCCTAAACCTAACCCTAAACCGATCACTAACCCTAAACCTAACCCTGACCAGTACCGTAACCATTACCCTAACCCTAATCCTAACCCTAACCCTAAACCTAACCGTAAACCTAACCTGAACCGTATCACTAACCCTACCCTAAACCTAACCCTAACCTGTACCGTAAGTCTAAACCTTACCCTAACCCTAATACTAACCCTAACCTGTACCGTAACCCTCAACCTAACCCTAACCTTAACCCTAACCCTAACTCTAACTCTAACCAGTGTGGTAACCCTAAACATAACCCTAACCCTAATGCTAACCTATACCGTAACCCTAACACTAAAAATGAACATAACCATAACTAGTACCGTAACTCTACACCTCACCCTAAACCTAACCTTATCCCTGACCTGTACCATAAACCTAACCATAACCTGTCCCTTAACCCTAACCCATGCCCTGACTCTAACTCTAACCATACCTGTACCGTAACCCTAACCTTAACCCGACCCCTAACCCTAATCTTTACCGCAACCCTAACCCTAACCCTAACCCTCACCCTAACCTGTACGGTAACACTAAACCTAACCCTAAGCTGTACTGCAACACTAACCCTAACACTAACCCTAAACCTAACCCTAATTTGTACCGTAAACCTAACCTTAACACTAACCCAAACCAGTACCGTAAACCTAACGTAACCCTTAACCCAACCCTAAACCTAACCCTAACCGTAACCAGTACGGTAACCCTAATCCTAACCCTAACCCTAACCTGTACCGTAAACCTTACACTAAACCTAAACCTAACCCTAACCCTAACCTTAACCGTAACCCTATGCCTAACCTGTACCGTAGCCCTAACCCTAACATTAACCCTAAAGCTAAACTTAACCCTAAACCTAACCGTAACCCTAACCTGTACCGTAACCATAACTGTAACCCTAAACCCAACCCTAAGCCTAACCCTAAACACTACGGTAAACCTAACCCTAACCCTAACCCTAAACTTAAACCTAAACTGTACCGTAAACCTAACCCTAACGCTAACGCTAACCCTAACCCTAACCTGTACCGTAACCCTAACCCTAACACTAACCCTAAACTGTACCGTAACCCTAACCCTAACACTAACCCTAAAATGTACCGTAACCCTAACACTAACACTAACCCTAAACCTAAACATAACTTGTACTGTAACTCTAAATCTAACCCTAACCCTACCCTGTACCGTAACCCTAACCCTAACCCTAACCCTAACCTGTACCGCAACCGTAACACTTACCTTAACCCTAACCCTGACACTGACATGTACGGTAACCCTAACCCTAAGACTAACCCTAAACCTAACCCGAAAACTAACTGGTACCATAAACCTAACCCTAACCCTAACCTGTACCGTTACCCTAATCCTACTCCTCAACCTAACCCTAACCTGTACCATAACCCTTAATCTAACGCTATCACTAAACCTAACCCTAACCCTAACTCTAACCTATACCGAACGCTAACCCTAAACCTAACCGTACCCTAACTTTTACCGTAAACCTAAACCTAAGCTTCACCCTAACCTGTACCGTACCCTAACCCTAACCCAAACCCTAACCTGTACCGTAACCCTAACCCATTCGCTACACCTAATGATAACCTGTACCATCACCCTAACACTAAACCTAACCCTAACACTAACTTCTACCGTAACCCTAACCCTAACCCTAACCCTAACCCTAACGCTAACCCTAACCTTAAAGTTAAACCTAACCTGTACCCTAACCCTAAACCTACCTAAACCTATCCCTAACCTGTACCGTAACCCATCCCTAACCCTAACCCTAATGCTAACCTGTACCGTAACTCTAACCCTAACCTAACCCTACCCTGTTCCGCAAACCTTACCCTCAACCTAACCCTAACCCTAACTTGTACGGTAACCCTAACCCTAACCCTAAACCATACCGTAACCTTAACCCTAACCCTGGCCTAACCCTAACCCTGAGCATAACCTCTCCTGTAACCATACCCCTAACACTAACCCTAACCCTAACCCTTACCTGTATGGTAACCCTAATCCTGACACTAACCCTAACGTGTTCCAAAACCCTAACCCTAACCCTAACCCTACCCTAACCTGTACGGTAACCCTAACCCTAAACGTAACCCTAACCTGTACCGTAAACCTAACCCTATCCCTAAACCTAACCCTACCCTGTACCTCAACCCTAACCCTAACCCCAACCCTAACCTAACCTGTTCAGTAACCCTAACCCTAACCCTAAACCTAACCTTAACCTGTACGGTAACCCAAACCTAAACCCTAATCCTAAGCTGTACCACAACCCTAAACCTAACCCTAACCCTAACCCTAACCTTGACACTAATCTGTACGGTAATCCTAAGCGGAACCCTAACCCTAACCCTAACCCTAACCCTAAACCTAAACATAACCAGTACCGAAACCATAACCCTAAACCTAACCTTAACCTGAACTGTAACCCTTAGCCTAACCCTAACCCTACCCGTAACCCTTAACCAGAAACGTACCGCAACCTAACTGTAACCCTAACTGTAACCCTACCCTAACCGTAACCTTTAACTGTACCATAACACTAAACCTAACCCTAAACCTAACCTATACCGTAACCCTAAACCTAACCCTAAAACTAACCTTAAACCTAACCTGTACCGATACCCTAACCCTAACCCTAACCTGTACCGTAACCCCAACCCTACCCCTAAACCTAACCCTAACCTGTACTGTAACCCTAAACCTAACCCTAAACCGATCACTAACCCTAAACCTAACCCTGACCAGTACCGTAACCATTACCCTAACCCTAATCCTAACCCTAACCCTAAACCTAACCGTAAACCTAACCTGAACCGTATCACTAACCCTACCCTAAACCTAACCCTAACCTGTACCGTAAGTCTAATCCTTACCCTAACCCTAATACTAACCCTAACCTGTACCGTAACCCTCAACCTAACCCTAACCTTACCCTAACCTCTACTGTAACCCTACCCCTAAACCTAACCATAACTTGTACCGTAACCATAACCCTAAACCTAACCGTAACCCTAACCCTAACACTAACACTAACCTGTACCATAAACCTTACCCTAACATTAACCCTAACCCTAACTTGTACCATAACCCTAAAACTAACACTAAACCTTACTCTGCCTGTACCGTAACCCTAAACCTAAACCTAAACTGTACAGTAACCCTAACCCTAACACTAACCCTAAACCTAACCCTAACCTGTACAGTAACCTTAAACCTAAAATCCTCACCAAGCTGTACTGCAACCCTAACTCCATCGCTAAATCCTAACCTAAACCTAACCCTGACCCTAACGTGAACCGTAACCATAAACGTGACACTAACCCTACAACTAACCCTAACTTGTACCGTAACCCTAACCCTAACCCTAACCCAAACCTGTACGGTAAACCTAACCAGAACCCTTAACCCAACCCTAACCCTTACCGTAACCTGTACCATAAACCTAACACTAAACCTAAACCTACCCCTAACCCTAACCTTAATGCTAACCCTAACCCTAAACTGTACTGTAACCCTAACCCTAAACCTAAATCTAACCAATGCCGTAAACCTAACACTAAACCCACCGTAACCTCAACGTGTTCAGAATTTTGACCACCTTAATTTTGTAATTTGGCTTGTATCAGAATTTACCCCAATTATAATTGGCCCTATTGTAATTCTTAATATAAATTTTAAATTTAATTTAAATTATAATTTACTGTATCTTAATTTTAATTTTAATTTAAATTTTAAATTTATACCATAACCCTAACCCTAACCCTGACACTAATCCTAACTTGTAACGTAACCCTAACCCTAACCCTAACCCTAATCTTTACCGCAACCCTAACCCTAACCCTCACCCTAACCTGTACGGTAACACTAAACCTAACCCTAAGCTGTACCGCAACACTAACCCTAACAGTAACCCTAAACCTAACCCTAATTTGTACCGTAAACCTAACCTTAACACTAACCCAAACCAGTACCGTAAACCTAACCGTAACCCTTAACCCAACCCTAAACCTAACCCTAACCGTAACCAGTACGGTAACCCTAAACCTAACCCTAATCCTAACCTGTACCGTAAACCTAACACTAAACCTAAACCTAACCCTAACCCTAACCTTAACCGTAACCCCATGCCTAACCTGTACCGTAGCCCTAAACCTATCATTAACCCTAAAGCTAAACTTAACCCTAAACCTAACCGTAACCCTAACCTGTACCGTAACCATAACTGTAACCCTAAACCCAACCCTAAGCCTAACCCTAAACACTATGGTAAACCTAACCCTAACCCTAACCCTAAACTTAAACCTAAACTGTACCGTAACCCTAACCCTAACGCTAACGCTAACCCTAACCGTTACCTGTACCGTAACCCTACACCTAACCGTAACCCTAACCTGTACCGTAACCCTAACCCTAACACTAACCCTAAACTGTACCGTAAACCTAACACTAACACTAACCCTAAACCTAAACATAACTTGTACCGTAACTCTAAATCTAACCCTAACCCTACCCTTTACCGTAGCCCTAACCCTAACCCTAACCTGTACCGCAACCGTAACACTTACCTTAACCCTAACCCTGACACTGACATGTACGGTAACCCTAATCCTAAGACTAACCCTTAACCTAACCCTAAAACTAACTGGTACCATAAACCTAACCCTAACCCTAACCTGTACCGTTACCCTAATCCTACCCCTCAACCTAACCCTAACCTGTACCATAACCCTTAACCTAACGCTAACCCTAAACCTAACCCTAACCCTAACGCTAACCTATACCGTAACGCTAACCCTAAACCTAACCGTACCCTAACTTTTACCGTAAACCTAACCCTAAACCTAAGCTTCACCCTAAACTATACCGTACCCTAACCCTAACCCAAACCCTAACCTGTACCGTAACCCGAACCCATTCGCTAAACCTAATGATAACCTGTACCGATACCCTACCCTAAACCTAACCCTAACACTAACTTGTACCGTAACCCTAACCCTAACCCTAACCCTAACTCTAACCCTAACGCTAACCCTAACCTTAAAGTTAAACCTAACCTGTACCCTAACCCTAAACCTACCTAAACCTATCCCTAACCTGTACCGTAACCGATCCCTAACCCTAACCCTAATGCTAACCTGTACCGTAACTCTAACCCTAACCTAACCCTACCCTGTTCCGCAAACCTTACCCTCAACCTAACCCTAACCCTAACTTGTACGGTAACCCTAACCCTAACCCTAAACCATACCGTAACCTGAACCCTAACCCTGGCCTAACCCTGAGCATAACCTCTCTTGTAACCATACCCCTAACCCTAACCCTAAACCTAACCCTAACTGTACCGTAAACCTAACCATAACGCTCAACCGAACCTCTACCGTAACCCTAACCCTAACCCTAACTCTAACCCTAACCTATACCGTAACCCTAACCCTAACCCTGACACTAATCCTAACCTGTAACATAACCCTAACCCTAAACCTAACCCTAACCCTAAACCTAACCTTAACCCTAACCGTAACCCTTACCTTTCCCGTAACACTAACCCTTTCCCTAAACCTAACCTGTACCCTAACCCTAACCCTAACCCTAAACCTATCCTGTACTGTAACTCTAACCCTAACCCTAACCTGTACCGTAACCATAACCCTAAACCTAAACCTAACACTAATCTGTACCGTAACCCTAAACCTAAGACTAACCCTAACCCTAAAATGTATCATAAATCTAATCCTAAACCTCACCTTATCCCTACCCTGTACCGTAACCCTAAGTCTAACCCTAACCCCAGCTCTAAAGCTAACCTCTACCCTAACCCTAACCATAACCCTAAACTCTATGGCAAACCTAACCCTAACCCAAACACTAAACATAACCCTAACCTGTAACGTAACACTAATCCAAACCCTAACCCTAACCCTAACACTAACACTAACTCTAATCCAAACCCTAACCTGTACCGTAACCCTAAACCTAACCCTAAACCTAACCCTAACCCTAACCTCTACCTTAACCCTAACCCTAAACCTAACCGTAACCCTAACTCGTATCGTAACCCCAACTCTAAACCTAACCCTAACCTTAAACCTAACCTGTACCCTAAGCCTAACCCTAAACCTAAACATAACACGAACCTGTACCAAAATCCTATACCTAACCATAACCCTAATGCTATCCTGTACCGTAACCCTAAGCCTAACCCTAAACCTAACCTATACCATAACCCAAACCCTAAACCTAATCGTAACCCTAACTTGTTCCATAACCCTAACCCTAACCCAAACCTAACCCTTCCTTTACCGTAACCCTAACCATAACCCTAAACCGAACCTGTACCGTAACCCTAACCCTAAACCTAAACCTAACCATAACCTGTACCATAATCCTAACCCTAACCCTAACCCTAACCTATACCGTAACCCTAACCCTAACCCTAACCCTAATCCTAACCTGTACCGTAACCCTAACCCTAACCCTAACCCTAACCTGTACGGTAACACTAAACCTAAACCTAACCCTAAGCCTAACCCTAATTTGTACCATAAACCTAACCCTAACCCAAGCCCAAACCTGTACCGTAAACCTAACCGTAACCCTTAACCAACCCTAAATCTAAACCTAACCATAACCAGTACGGTAACCCTAACCCTAACCCTAACCCTAACCGGTACCGTAAACCTAACACTAAACCTAAACCTAACCCTAACCCTAACCTTAACCCAAACCCTATGCCTAACCTGTACCGTAGCCCTAACCCTATCCCTAACCCTAACCCTAAAGCTAACCTTAACCCTAACCCTAACCGTAACCCTAACCTGTACCGTAACCATAACTTTAACCTTAAACCCAACCCTCAGCCTAACACTAAACACTACGGTAAACCTAAACCTAACCCTAACCCTAAACTTAAACCTAAACTGTACCGTAACCCTAACCCTAACGCTATCGCTAACCCTAACCGTTACCTGTACCGTAACCCTACACCTAACCGTAACCCTAACCTGTACCGTAACCCTAACCCTAACACTAACCCTAAACTGTACCGTAACCCTAACACTAACAATAACCCTAAACCTAAACATAACTTGTACCGTAACTCTAAATCTAACCCTAACCCTACCCTATACCGTAACCCTAACCCTAACCCTAACCCTAACGCTAACCCTAACCATAAAGTTAAACCTAACCTGTACCCTAACCCTAAACCTACCTAAACCTATCCCTAACCTGTACCGTAACCCATCCCTAACCCTAACCCTAATGCTAAACTGTACCGTAACTCTAACCCTAACCTAACCCTACCCTGTTCCGCAAACCTTACTCTCAACCTAACCCTAACCCTAACTTGTACGGTAACCCTAAACCTAACCCTAAACCACACCGTAACCTTAACCCTAACCCTGGACTAACCCTAACCCTGAGCATAACCTCTCCTGTAACCATACCACTAACACTAACCCTAACCCTAACCCTTACCTGTACGGTAACCCTAATCCTAACACTAACCCTAACGTGTTCCAAAACCCTAACCCTAACCCTAACACTACCCTAACCTATACGATAACCCTAACCCTAAACCGAACCCTAACCTGTGCCGTAAACCTAACACTAAACCTAAACCTATCCCTAAACCTAACCATATCCCTAACCCTAACTCTAACATATTCCGTAACCCTAACCCTAACCCTAACCCTAACCTGTATGGTTAACCTAACACTAAACCTAAACCTACCTCTAACCCTAACCTTAACCCTAACCCTAACACGAAACTGTACCGTAACCCTAACACTATCGCTAAGCCTAACCCTAAACCATACCTGTACCGTAAGCCTACACCTAACCCTAACCCTAACCTCTAACTTAACCCTAACACTAACACTAATCCTAAACCTAACCCTAACCTACACCATAACCCTAACCCTAACCCTAAAGCTAACCTGCACCGTAACCCTAACCCTTACCTGTACCATAACCCTACCAATAACCCTAAACCTAACCTGTACTGTAACTCTAACCCTAACCCTAACCCTAACCCTAACATTAACCTCTACAGTAAACCTAACCCTAAAACTAACCCTAACCCTAAATGTATCAAAACCCTAACCCTAACCATAACCCTAATCCTACCCTCTACCGTAACTGTAACCATTACCCTAATCTTAACCTATACCGTAACCCTAACCCTAAACATAATCGTAACCCTAACTTGTTCCATAACCCTAACCCTAACCCTAACCCTTCCTGTACCGTAACTCTAACACTAACCCTAAACCTAACCTGTACGGTAACTCTAACCCTAACCCTAAACCTAAAAATAACCTGTACCGTAATCCTAACACTAACCCTAACCCTAACGTATACCGTAACCCTAACACTAACCCTAACCCTAATCCTTACATGTACCGTAAGACTAACCCTAAACCTAACCCTAATCTTTACCGCAACCCTAACCTTAACCCTAAACCTAACCCTAACCTATACAGTAACCTTAAACCTAATCCTAACCCTAAGCTGTACCGCAACCCTAACCCTAACACTAACCCTAAACCTAAACCTAACCCTATCCCTGACCCTAACGTGAACCGTAACCATAAACGTAACACTAACCCTACACCTAACCCTAACTTGTACCATAACCCTAACCCTAACCCTAACCCAAACCTGTACGGTAAACCTAACCAGAACCCTTAACCCAACCCTAAACCTAACCCTCACAGTAACCTGTACGGTAACCCTAACCCTAACCTGTACTGTAAACCTAACACTAAACCTAAACC